>JAVGWX010000020.1:17251891-17291891 GCA_036924085.1 Ariolimax columbianus | reverse complement strand
TAGTGGGATTCCAGAATTACAGTTATGAGGAACGACTCAGAAAAACTGGCCTACAGTGTCTCGAAGAGAGAAGAATTCGTGGTGACTTAATACAGGTTCATAAGATGATCAGAGGAATGGATAAATTAGACTATAACAAGTTTTTTAAAATACAGCCACCCACAATAACACGAGGGCATAGCTACAAGCTGACTAAAGAGAGGTCCAGATTAGATATTATGAAATATGTTTTTTAGCCAGAGAGTGGTGTCTGCTTGGAATGCATTGCCAGGGGAGGTAGTGGAGGCAGAGACAGTTAATGCATTTAAGAATAAACTGGATGCGCATAGCTTTTAGAGCAAGGTGATGTAAATGTAACTGGTTGTATACAGACTCTGCAGGGTCTTCTAAACCAGTATAAAGACGTTAAGTTAAGCTAACAATGATTGGTTTTTTGAGAAGGTTACTTCAGGTTAAGTAATGTGTTCAGGTTTCAGTTCAATTCAAGTGCCGTCTCCACAACGAAGGTTGGCTGCAGTATATTTTCAATATCCGCTGTATCTTGTCTTGACATCACACTTTGGCCGACTTGTTCATCTTCCAAGTTCCTCTCCCGCCACATACAACACTGCCCGACTCTTATCCGCATACGTTCAACATTCTCTTCCAGTATTGTTTTCAATGACGTATCGTGTCTTTTTATATATCCAAACTATTTGACTTGCCTAATTTTAATGTCTGCTAATAGTTTTCTACCAATGCCTTCTCACCTCAGGACATAGATGTATTTCTTTGTTTCTTTTTCCACGAAATGGGACACATTCTTCCGTATAACCACAATTGGCGTGCCTCTATTTAGTTCTACAACTATTTGTTCATGGACCATGTTTCTGCATCCTATAATAATGTTGAATATATAACATCTTTTGATTCCCATTCTTATTGTTTTGGTATTTTTATTGGTATTTGTATTTGTATTTTTTTAAATGTCGTTGTTTGAGGACTGTTTTTACTTAGGATGACAGACGCACAAAGAGATAGAGACGAAATTGCAAATGCCAAACACTGCCACATACCACCTGTCTCAACTAATAAAACAGCACAAGATTTCCATTCTAGCAAACAGAACAGATGATAAATAATATCTTCATCCCAACCATGTGCTACCAGTGCCAGACATGGACATTGAATAAGGCCCAGGAACGAAAGTTAGCCACCTGCGAAATGTGGTGCCTACGAAATGTTACTAACAACACAAGAAGAGCCATAATCACAATTATGGGTATTGGGGTACAGGTTGGAACAATTCACTGCCTACAGTACATCGAGCAAAAGAGAATAAATTGGTTTTGCCACATTGTGAGTATGCATCCAGGCTACATTGTTCATGTAACCTTCTACAGAAGAACATCAGGTAGATGGGCGAGAGGTAGATGAAAAGGTGGACAGACGTTGTAAACGAGACATGTCGTAAAATTAGAAAACATTTTAGTCGGACCATGAGAGAGGTGAAAGACAAACTCGGCTACAACTCGGTAAAAAGTGAGACGACGCTGGGCTAAAATCTGGTAGAAAGTGAGACGACACTGAGATAGAATCTGGAAGAAAATGAGACGATATTGGGCTATAATCTGGTAAAAAGGGAGACGACACTGGGCTACAATCTAGTAGAAAGTGAGACGACACTGGGCTACAACCCGGTAGAAAATAAGACGATATTGGGCTACAACCTGATAGAAAGAGAGACGACACTGAGCTGCAATCTGATAGAAAGTGAGACGACACTGGCCTTCAATCCGTTAGAAAGTGAGACGACAAAAGACAAATACATAATACGACACTGGGCTTCAACCCGGTAGAAAGTGAGACGACAAAAGACAAATACATACTACGACACTGGGCTACAACCCGGTAGAAAGTGAGACGGCACTGGGCTACAACCTGGTATAAAGTGAAACGACACTGGGCTACAACCTGGTAGAAAGTGAAACGACACTGGGCTACAACCCGGTAGAAAGTGAGACGACACTGGGCTACAAACCGGTACAAAGAGAGACGACACTGGGCTACAACCTGTTAGAAAGTGAAACGACACTGGGCTACAACCCGGTTAAAAGTGTGACAAATACATACCACGACACTGGGCTACACCCCGGTTAAAAGTGTGACAAATACATACCACGACACTGGGCTACATCCCAGTTAAAAGTGTGACAAATACATACCACGACACTGGGCTACATCCCAGTTAAAAGTGTGAAAAATACATACCACGACACTGGGCTACAACCCGGTTAAAAGTGTGACAAATACATACCACGACACTGGGCTACACCCCGGTTAAAAGTGTGACAAATACATATCACGACACTGGGCTACAACCCGGTTAAAAGTGTGACAAATACATACCACGACACTGAGCTACAACCAGATAGAAAGTGAGACAACAAAAGAAAAGAATATTGTATTGGTTATTTGACTGGATGCCAATGTATTTCTCGTACTAATGAATTCATTGTTGGTCATTCATCTTCTCTTCTTCACTTGTTAAGTTTAAGGAGAACACATGGACATCCACAGACAGAAGGTTTCTCCAAAATGTTAGATTAATGTCAATCAATAATATTTAAACAACCTCTCATAAGAATCAACTTTACTGAGCACCGACGCTCAGACGCTCTCAGATAATGGCGAATGGTGTGAATACTGATAGTACCTGTAGCTCATTGGGTGTACACACATCTGCCTCTTCTTTCCTGCGTCTCACTGCCCTAGAACCCTGTCTGATATAAAAGCGCTGCAGTCTGTGGATTACTGGCTCATCCTTCAACAGGTGGTCATTGGAAGATTTGAAACTGTCATCGCTATCTGTGGTTAATGTGTTCATATATATGAAGGACTCACTAAAACGTTGCCAGATAGACATCGATACCTGGGAATGTCTTGCGCAAAACAGATCTGACTGGAGAAGCGCAGTCAAATCGGTTGTAGCTGCCGGTGAAGATGACTGTGTTGTGAAAGCCCAGAACAGACGCTAGACGCGGAAATCCCGAGCAGCGGGAACACCATCCCCTTCCACAAACCTCTTGTGCCCGAAATCTAGCAGATGTTTTCGTGTTCGCATTGGCCTGTTCAGCCACATGCGCACCCACACCCAACAGGGAAATCTGTGACAAGGATGATGTCGGCGGTCCTCATCGACAACGATGGACAGCTATTATTATTATAGGGAGATTGTGGAGCTAGAATGTCTATCTTTAGTTTCTGGACCCCACCATAACCAAGGCATTTGATGCAAACCAGCCCTGATAGATGCCCGGCTTCTACACGATAAATCTGCTCATAACTTAGTCAACCCGTATAAACCTTCCGAAGTATGGAATTCAAGTTTTACAGGAGAATTATCCTTTTAGAGAGGGCTCATCCATGGACACACTACTGTCGTCTTAGCTGTAACTGGGTATCGATAATAATGTTCGATTAGGCGTCAAAGGCCCGTTGCGACGAACGACCACTACTGTGTCTAACAACTGAGGATTGTTCGTGCGAAGTGTGGTGATCAAAATCCATACAGACTTTACTGGTGGAGCCCTGTATTCCGAAGCCATGGTATGAGGGCCGCGAGGAGTGTGTGTTGCACCAATGTGTGTGACGGCTTTCCTTGTTTTACAGTGTCTGACTCCCTATTTCGTCTCGTTCCGCCACCCTGGCCTGTAGATTTAGTTCACGTTTGGGGCTGTGCTGTGAATACGAGGCTGAGAAAGGTATAGTGTAACCTCCGGTGAAAGTGGTCAGAGGGAAGACGGATTCAGTTCATGTAGGAAGGCCCTTGAGTAAGTGTAACCTGGGCTGAACTATGTGGGCCAGTCAAGGGAATGGTTCAACGCCATATTAGACTGTTTTCTGTTTAAGCCAGGCACAGCTGCAGTAAGAAGCAGCATATCAATAGGATAACCCAATGAAAAGCACATGTATTTCACAGAATAAAGTCCTTTGTACAACCTAGTGAAGAAGTTGTGAATTATATTCAGAACAAGAACTAGCAAACTTCAGAAAACGACACAAACAACGGAGCGAGTCGAAAGTGCAGCCAATCAGGCCGGCCATCTAACGTTTATCTGCGTATAGCAATGGTAATGTTAATTAATTTAATAAAGTAAAGGCACAGATTAAAACAATGGCTATCTCACCCAATCAAAGCTGATGCTTAGTACAATATAATCTCTAACACTTAATGGGAACAAATATGAGTAAAGATGGACAGATAGAGAGAGGAAGACAGAGAAAAACATTATGGCACTGTGGACCCTCGACAACAAAGCATATAAACTTCGGGGGAAACTGCGTGGAAAATAAGCCCATTGTCTACCAAGGTTAGGAAATCGATAACGACCAAAAAGTGAACAAGGAAATCTCACACAGGAGAGTGGGGTGACTCATCTCCAACCAAATTAAGCCGATACGCCAGCAGATGACGGACAGCTAGGCGGCCAGGGCTCACACCATTAAAAGCATGTTATGTTGGTGTGAGGTATGGAGTCTATGAAAATCAGACGCAGAGTGTTTCCGTGATAAGGAGAGAGCAAATGAGTGAAGAGTATTACATCTGTCCTTGAGGAATCATGTCTGAAATGCCGACATCCGTCATCAAACAGAGATCCAAAATGTCGTCGAGTCAGAGCGAACGTACGAAATTACATATGAGTGGTCTGTAGGACTGATTATAGATGGATGTGAAACGTGTCTTTCTGGTGGCCATACATTTGCAACCGCCTGCGAGGTTGAGAGATGATCTGCGTCACGTATGTGGACCATCATTGTACTTTAATGCGAAAGACAACCATGGATTAAAGCAGCCTTTAACTACCTGGAATCAGGTAACATTGCCTGATTTGATTACCACAATTCAAGTTTTCAAGTAGACACAGGATGTTGTGAAGAGCACAGATCGACTGCGCATGTCAATATGATACAAATTGATGATAAGGCTGAGAGAGGTCATAATTGTGAGAAGCTAAAATTCAGTCAAAAGGGTTGAAATAATAAAGGAGATTCCGCCTTCTCCAAAGAAGAGCGGTCGTCTCTTGAATATACCAAGAGTCACTTTCATTCACCTTTTCATTTTTATCTGCAGACTTTATCTATTTCTGGCCCCCTTACAGGAAGTCTGCATCTGAAATAATGCTGTGAGTCATTGATATGATATTGTCTTATACCTGATAAGGTCGAAACCCCAAACACCATTCTAGTCGACTTTTATAACATTCTCTGAAGGTGGCAATGCCCGTAATCTTTTCATGTTATTGTTTCATACACAATAAGGTGGACCCACATTATTTCATACACAGTAAGGTGGACCCCACATTATTTCACGTATACTAATGTGGACCCCACATTATTTCATGTATACTAAGGTGGACCCCACATTATTTCATGTATACTAAGGTGGACCGACATTATTTCATTAATACAAAGGTGGACCGACATTATTTCATACACACTAAGGTGGACCCAACATTATTTCATATATCCTAAGGTGGACCCCACATTATTTCATGTATACTAAGGTGGACCCCACAGTATTTCATGTATACTAAGGTGTACCCTACAGTATTTCATGTATATTAAGATAGCCCCACATTATTTCATAGACACTAAGGTAGACCCACATTATTACATAGACATTAAGGTAGATCCACATTATTTCATACACACTAAGGTAGACCCACATTATTTCATACACCGTACTAAGGGGGATCCACATTATTTCATACACAACAAGTTGGACCCCATATTTTTTCATTAAAAGTAAAGTGACCCATGATATTTTATGCAAAGTAACGCGGACCCACATATTTCATGGTCAGTAACCGGACCCACATTATCTCAGAAACATAAAGGCGGACACAAGTTATTTCATGCAGAGTGAAGGTGTCAAACATTATTTCATGCGCAGTATGGAGGATCCACATTATTTCACGCTCAGTAATGGGAACACATACAACGGATGAAAAGGGCCTTGCAAGTAACAGGATATTGTCCGTTCTCCGGGAAACATCCTGCTACCTGAATAGCGATGTCCAGACCTTTGTGAGTTTGAGAACGAATGACAATGAACAAAAATGGAGAAATATAGTTCAACAAAATAATAAACATAAATTACCTTAAAGTGAAGCAGCAAATATGGCGCCGCCAATAACAGAACAGAAAAACTATATAGCTTTTCTTTTAAATAATTCCTAATCTCTTAGGAAAGCACTATCTCTTTGGCCTTGTAGTTGACTGCAGCGGTTCCCAAAATGTCTTTAATTAATCGCACTTTACCAAATTTGTTTGGCTTTTTTAAGATTTACTTACACGTCCTTATTCGCAATGCGAATTTTAAACGCTAATGGAGATTCTTGTGACTTTAAGTTGTCCGTTACCGTTGCTGTTGTTCGTCAATGATGAAGACTTTTTTTCTTTTCGTTTAACCAGGCCTTTCAGTTGGGTATTTTGTAAAACAGGCTTGTGGATGGGAGTGAAGGTGGCTGATATGTCCAGTACGGGATCTACATACTCCCATGCAGTGAGGGCATGGAATGTTCGTTTCATGAGACGGCGATAGTTCATGATGCTCTTTAATCCGTCTTCATTATTCTGCTTCAGCCTTTTCTGGAAGCCTCGCATGATGCTACTCCTCTGTTGAGAGCTGTGCGACAGATTGTACGGTCGTCCGTAGCATCTTCCCATGTTTTGATGTTTATGTTGAAGATTTTTAGAAACATTTTAAGCGTGTCTTTAAAGCGCTTTTTTTGAGTGGCCGCCTTGAAAGCGTTTGGCACGTCTGCATCTCACCTTAGAAGATTATTTTTGGTAGCCCATAGTCTGACATGCGAATCACAAGACCCGTCCAGCGAATCTGTGATTGCATCTTGATGATATGAATATAATGGATAACTGCTTCCACAAGAACAGCAGTGCCCTTCTCCGTACACATATTGCAGAGCACCGAAATCTACCAGACCGAGCATATCAGAAAAACGTTAAACTCCAAGTGACGCTCATGTTTGGGATGTGACTCGCCTCTCCCAGCGCGTGTTACAGAGGTCTGTCAGCGAGACAAGTTTTATTTCTGCCTTTTTCTCGAGACCTGGTTCCGGTCTGGCCCTATGTCGCCGCCCCCGTCCTCCCCCCCCCCCCCCCCCCCCCCATCTATACTTGTTGTAAGCTTCGTTTCAACATGAGAACATGAGTGAACTTCTATTGCTCCTATTTTAACCAACTTCCCCATAACCTAGAAATATGAAATTGCGTACAAGGCCCGTACTAGTGAGACCTGTTAATCTGTCAAATTTTGACGAACCTTAGCCAGGTCATCCAATTATTTTTTTAACAGAAAAACGCAGTTTCTTTATATTTTATGTGTTCAGTTACAATCACTAAGTTCCCTGTGGTCACGCATGACCGCCGTGGGCATACTTCGTAGCCTTTTCAAGAGTATATTTATGTATCCTTCCATATGTTAAAATGGCTTAACTCTTGCTAACAATCTAGACTTTGACCTAGTTACACTGTCTAGCCCCGTGGTGTTTCTGCGTGTAGATAGACAAGTCAACAACAAGAAATGCCATTTTCAACAAAAAAACTATCAATAAAAGATGTTAACGAAAAACGTAATATATTTCATTGCTATGTGGCACGAGAAACATGTGGGAGTAAAACTATGAGAGTGAGACAGACAGAGAGAAATAGAGAGAAATATGCGGGAGTAAAACGATGAGAGTGAGACAGACAGAGAGAAATAGAGAGAAACATGTGGGAGTAAGACGATGAGAGTGAGACAGACAGAGAGAAATAGAGAGAAACATGCGGGAGTAAGACGATGAGAGTTATGAGAGACCAATGAGAGGAGCAAGAGACAAAAAATACAGCTTATCAAACTCGAGGAACGAGGAGAATGAGAGGCTAAGACATAAAGCGAGAAAGAAAGAAAGAGAAAGAGAGAGAGGGAAAGAGACTGATAAGCGGAGTTAGAGAAAGAAATATATATATTTTTATAAGAAGGAGAACGGACATAATAAATGACTCAAACACAGAGTGAGAGAGAGAGAGAGAGAGAGAGAGAGAGAGAGACGAGGGGAGTAAGAGGATAATAATTTAATTTCTTATAAAATGAAGAAAGTGAGGAGAAAGAAAGAGATAACTACAGAAGAGATGTGAGTAAGCTGTAGGTTGAAAATAAAGGAACCAAATAAAGGCTGGATAGAGAAATGCTGTTGTTTTGAATGCCCACAATGAGTAGGTTTACTTTTTTGTGCGCCCTGAAAAGGACGTTAAGTGGCGGGTTGCAGTTTCTTTTCACCCATCCCAAGCTTGATGATGAAGGTGGTCAGGGGTCCTCTAAATGGTTGTGCTATGCTTGGCTTCATATGCCTGTGGCTCACTATTACGGGGATCACGTCGATCTGTCATCTTGTTAGCCAAGCTGCCCGTTTCTATGAAGGACTTCGAGGAGGCGAAGTTGAGGGTCTTTACGAGAATGTTTTGCCTGACCATGACAAACATGTCTGATCAGTAAATTATACCTGACCTGACGTTAGTCTGCCTTCTTGATAAACAGATGACATAATAAGAAACTAATAATACAATTGATGACGAAATAAAAATGACATCAAACAAACATCTCAGGACAATGCGATTTAAACTACTTTTTTAATGTTTTATAAATACAGAAACACATGATCTATCAAGGCAATTTGAACTTGAAGATATAACAACCATTTAAATGTTTATGTAAACAAATATAGTGACATCAACGAAACATCTCAGAAGACGAAGTAGCACAGTTGTTAGAGCATTGACTTCCCAGCTCAGAGATCGTGGTTTGGTCCTCAGTTTGTGAGGCATTTTTCCCGATCGTAAAAATGGCTCCTATGGTCCACTCAGCTTCCAAAATTGGGTACCAATATAATCTGGGAAAGTAATGGCGGCCACGTCATCCATAGTTTACTTTAGGTCAAGAAAATGGTGGCCTAGCACCATTCATCCAATAAGTCACATTTTTTTTAAAACAAACATTTGTCCAGGACAATCTGATCTCCAACAAATAAACCTTTTTAAATGTTTATAAGATACAAAATATAATAACACCACAGAAACATCTCAGCTGTCCGGGCAATCAGGGCTTAAATTTGTAAAAAAATCTTGGATGCTTATTAAACCACAGTCGCCCTTAACTTCCTCTCGTGACCTTATCCAAGGTCCTAAGTCCTTCTCTGTGCACGTGCACACCAGATTAGCTGAGCTGCTCAAGTCAAGGCTGTTTAAGCTGGTCAGAGAAAGAAGATCTAACGGAAGACGTGACAGCTTGGTCCCCTGGAGGTCCAGTGTCCTGAGATGTGGAAGATTCTTGAATGCATTAGCAGATATTCTGAAAATAGGGTTTCCTTTGAAGAACATGGGGACGCGTGGCCTAGTGGTTAAGTGGAACGGCTCACAATCCGAAGGTGCTGGGTTCGATCCCCATCACAGAACCGGCCATTACCCCGGGGAAGCAAACCCTTAGAAAATGCAGGAGAAAGCAGACCCTTACATAAAATGCATGCTGAAGTCGGATGCACTGGGCCGACAGGCGCAAAATAACAACCACAGTGCAACGTGCACCGCCTTGGGGATTAGATAAATAATTCGAACACAAACAAACAACAATGCATTAGCATTCACCTTATTATTATTATGCTTCTTCTTTTTTCTTCTACGTTTGATCTTAAAAGAACGTTCTAGCATGGGGTCACAGTTTACAGCAAAACGGAGATATTTGCGCCTTTCGGTCCCACACATCAGATGTAACTTCGCTTTTGTTGGCTACCGGGTTTGCCGTCCCACTGTGATCCAGATATATTTAGCATGTTTCCAAGACCGCCCCCTGGAGAGGTAAAATTGTCTCGGTCAGCTCTGATTCGCTAACATTGATGCCAGCAGCCAGCTATGATTCGCTGACCCTCATGCAAGCAGCCAGCTATGATTCGCTGACCCTGATGCAAGCAGCCAGCTTCCTACTGTCAGCTCTTCCTTGTGCAGCATCTTGTACCTCATAAGTAAACTCAACTCAACATGAGTAACTTGGAACACTCACTGTCAACTTCTGCTAATCAGGATAAATGAGAATAGACTGTACTGTGCAGGGTCTTAGCTTTTGTAATTTTAAATGACTTACGATAATGGTAGTTTTACAGTATAGATGACAAAATACTGTAAACTCACATGAACGCGTATTTCTCTGCGCAAATTATATAATGAGTACATGAGCAGCAATTAATCTACTCAACAAAAGTGGAAAAATCAAGGTTAAATCATGTTTGTTCAAAGTATGTTATTTAACAGAGGGAAGGAGTGATAGAGAAAACTCAGCAAGTTGCATTCCTTACAGATACAATTTCATTTCTGTAAGGCATCAAGAATGATTAGTGACACGAGACTTAATAAACAAGGTCTCACCTTTAGTGAGACAAGCTAGTCATAGGAAATAATCATTAATAAGCAGATTCATGTGCAGAAGTTTGAAAAGGACACAAGTGGCGTCAGTATACGATGTTTTAACTGTAATGATATTGGGTTATCACATGCATTCGCCGCTGCTTTCCTCACTGTAAATTGGATACCCATTTACAGTTAGGTAGACAAGAGCTTAACAGGAACTGGTTGGAAACTCAATCTGAAGCAAGACAGACAAGTACTATTAAACGCCATCTATCTATCTATCTATCTATCTATCTATCTATCTATCTATCTATCTATCTATCTATCTATCTATCTATCTATCTATCTATCTATCTATCTATCTATCATCTATATGTCTATCTATCTATCTATCTATCTATCTATCTATCTATCTATCTATCTATCTATCTATCTATCTATCTATCTATCTATCTATCTATCTATCTATCTATCTATCTATCTATCTATCTACCTATCTATCTATCTATGTATCTATATATATATATATATATATATATATATATATACCTACCTACCTACCTAGCTGTCTATCTATCTATCTTTCTATATATCTATCTTTATACCGATCTACCTACCTTCCTACCTACATACCTACCTACCTACCTACCTACCTCGCTATCTGTCTAACAATCTAACTATCTAGCTATATATCTTTCTATCTATCTATATACATATGTCTATAAATATATATATATATATATATATATATATATATATATATATATCTACCTGCTTATCTACCTGACTATCTACTTACCTAGCTGTCTATATATCTACCTACCTACCTTCCTACCTACCTTCCTACCTACCTACCTACCTAGCTGTGTGTCTGTCTGTCTATCTATTAGCATGTATGTCTGTTTGTGCATTTATATCTTTCATTTATATTTATACACGGGAAGCTTTTTTCTATGAACACGTGGTGGTACGATGTATACTTGTCGTTTATTAATAGAAGCACACATTTCGTTATAATATTTTCTAGATAAAGAAGGGAACAAACTATGGAATTTAGTCAGAGCAATGAACGACGAAACACCATAAAATAAACAAATTACCATCAAACAGGGCGACAACATGCTTACCGGAAAAAAAGCTGTAAACGCCTTTATAGAACATTATGCCAGAGCAAACCACATTGATATCCCTACAGATAGGCATACAGACATTAACGAAGACCAAAAGAGCCACGACAACATCAAGATGGCACAAGAGGAGCACATGATGGCAAAAAAAAATAACAATGAACGAAATGGATGAGGCCATGAGAACTTTGAAGAAAAAGAAATCGCTCGGAAAAGATGGGGTAACAAATGAAATGCTGATGGGGTTGGGCCAAACAGCATAGAGGAAGTTACTGTAAGTCCTGAACCAAAGCTGGAAAAGGGGAATTAAACCGCAGGCATGTAAAGATGCTGTACTTATAGCAGTACAAAAGAAAGAAAAAGATAGAACAGATTCAAATGATAAAGGCCTATCAGTCTACTGAGCTGTGTATGAAAACTGATGGAGCGTATCATAAACACCAGACTGATGTGGCACCTGGAAGCAAACCATATATTAATTCCACAGCAAGCAGGTTTTAGACAGCACAGATCCACCGAGGACCAGATCACTCTCATAGCCCAGGAAATAGAGGATGCTTACCAGGAGAAAAAGCATACAGTAGCGGTTTGGGTGGATTTAGAGAAGGCATTTGACAAGATGTGGAAAGAGGGACTTAAATTCAAGCTACGAAGAAGTGAAGTATGTGGGAAAATCTACAGATGGATCAGCCACTACCTCCAAAACAGAGCAGCCAGAGTCCAAGTCCAAGGGGAGATGAGCAAAAAGGTGGCAAAAAGGTGGAGTACTGTCACCCACACTTTTTCTGGTGTATATAAACAACATCATAGAAAATATACCAAGCAGAATCCACAGATCCATGTTTCCAGACGATCTGACTATGTGGACCTCCGAAAGAAATCTCACCGTAGCAAACAATCGGATGCAGCAGGCCCTAACATCGTTGGAGGAGTGGGCGAAATCATGGCTGGTTAAAATAAATAAAGAAAAAACAACATGTACGATATTCTCGCTTTCAAATAAACCCCAGAACACCAAAATAATTCTAAACGGCAAATATCTGCGGTCAAACGACAACACAAACTACTATAGCTTAACATTTGATCGGCGCATGACATGGAAAAGTCAGATTGAGAATGAGAACCAGACAAAGAATTGCAGTCATGAGGAAACTTGCTGGCACAAGCTGGGAAGCAGACGAAAGAATACTTAAGAAACTGTACACTGGAAGAGTGAGACCAGTTCTCGAGTATGGCATTGCGGCATAGGCAACAGCAGCAAAGGCGAATTTTGATAAAATTAGCAAACTTCAAAACCAAGCCATGGGAGATATAACAGGAGGCATGAAGTCAATGCCAATTGTAGAGCTTGAAAAGATTACACATCTGCAATCCATGACCTATAGAAGAGACTTCAGGGCCAAGCAGCAAGCAGAGAAACTAAGAAGAGTGATAGACCATCCAATGCATCAGAGACTAAATAGATTTGGAAAAGGGAAACTAAAGCGGAGAAACTTTGCAGAAATAGCCAAAGCAAAGATGAGCGAAGACCCTATGAACACCATAACAACACCAAAGCCCCTCCCCACTGTAGGCAAACCCACATGGAAGCAGCATATCATTCCGGAGGTGGTAGAAAATATAACAGGTATTGGAAACAAGAACAGCCAGACTGAACGAGAAAGGAGAGACATAACCCTGAGGTACATAACGAAAAACTACGCAAGCATGGACTGGACCCATGCATACACCGACGGTTCTGAATCAAACACAACACAGAACGGAGGGGCTGGGGTATTCCTGAGCCTACCAAATGTTAGAAAAATAACACTGTCAGTGGCAACTGGAAAATTCTCAAGCAATTTCAGAGAGGAGGCAGAGGCACTGAAGGCTGCAGTAGAAGTAATGCTCACAGGCGAAAGCAATGAAAGCCAGAAAGTCCTTTTTACAGATGCCCTGGCCGTGGTTAAAGCACTAAAAAGCCAGAAAAATACTGCACTTAATGCTTTAAGAGCAGTACTCTGTCAACTATGCCAGCAGTCCACACCAAAAAGAGTAGTGGCACAGTGGATTCTATCCCATTATAACATCCAAGGCAACGAGGAGGCAGACAGACTGGCAAAATAAGGCGCAATACTACCACAACCAGATTATAGTGTGACCTACGAAGAGTCCAAAAGGTTTATTAGGGCCAGATACATGGCCAAATGGGAAACAGAACATACTGGCAACACAAAAAATGATGCCTACTACCAGCTGAAAAGAAAAAAGCAGGTCGTGATCTTCAGACTCCGCACCGGCCATAACAGACTGAGGTACCCTCTATTCAATAAATTGAAGATAGGTGGCACTGGCGAATGCACCTGTGGTACAGGGAAAATGACCGCTGAACATCTGCTGCAAAATTGCCTGACAAATGACGACCAGAGAAAGCACATGTGGCCATCACCAGTGGCAACACTAGACAAGCTCGATGGGAGTGTCCACAGCCTCAGGATGGCAGCTGCTTTCTTCGAATAAATTCGAGTTGACGTCTGACAGCTTACAAAGAAGAAGAAGAAGTATACCCCATCGTCTGGTTAGTGTAGTGTTAGCGTCTTTGCTTTGTTATACAGCATCGTTTATTTAGAGTATCGTTAGAGCCTTTGGTATTACACCACTTCGTCTGATTAGTGTAGTGTTAGAAGTCTTGCTTTGCACGGCAAATGTGACATGTTAAACTCATGTTTCTAGCGCGTTCCAGTCGAGTCAACTATAAATTACTGTATGTTTTTTTGTGTTCTGTGGGAACGATTACTTGCCAGACAGGGAACAAACAACCTCACCTCGTAACCAAACTTCTACCGCGTCAAACAAAGTCTCTAACACTTCACCACTGACAGCACTGTCTGCAGTGGGCCTACCTTTACTCTTTGTTTTCATTTTCTTCTGCCATAATTTTAAGAGCAAGAAAAACAGCGTGTACATTCCTGGCAAACTGCAAAAGATGATTATAGTTTTAATCTCGACGAATTAATTCAAAATAAGTCTACCTTCTGTCTATCTTTCTAAAGGTTCTTAATGTTAAAACATTTTGAGAACCGTTTATCTAAACTAAACGCGATTTGTCAGCTAAGTGTGGCCATTTGAAAACTACGGAATACAGTTACAACATATCTCATATATATACATATTTTTCTGCTACCTCGACCTTCCATAGTCATATCTTTTGTTGAATGTGCTTACGAACAAGGGATTATATATATACATATATATTGGTTTCCTGACAAATTCATTCGCAGTGTGTGCTATATTCAATTCTGTGAATATTTTAAATATATTTTCTTTTATGTTTGCAGATTGAACTTGTTAAGCCCAAGTATGTACACTGCAGCGAGAGCATGTAGGAAATAGGAAATAACTGCCTGATCTACTTCGGCAAGGACAGAAGGTTCATAGTTACACCAGCTAAAAGACTTCGCCACTAACAGGTACATATACAATCATGTTTGGGTACAGGATTAATGATGCGAGATAATTTATGTTGTTGTAATTACCGATGTGCAATATTGATTTAGTAACGGGTCTCACAAGTAGAGGTTGTGTATACAAATTATGTATAATCTCTATGTTGTGGGGAAGTTTATTAAAATAAGAGAGATAGAAGTCCACGCAAACATAATTAAATTAAATCAGGCTAGCTAAAAATGTGTAACAAAGAACTTAGACATGATTAATGTGGTACATCATTAATGGTTCTAACAGCAATTTCTAGAAATGGTATCCCGTATGTGATATAGGAATATCTGAGTCAATAACCAGTCAAATCAGAGATATGAAAATGTGGAGATATTCTATTTTACATGTGTATATGTGTGGTTATCAGGTTGTGTGTGTATGTATGTGTGTATGTATGTGTGTATGTATGTGTGTGTGTACATATGTATGTGTGTATGTATGTGTGTGTGTACATATGTATGTATGTATGTGTGTGTGTGAATATGTGTGTATATATGTATGTATGTATGTATGTATGTATTAATGTATGCATGTATGTATGTATGTGTGTGTGTAATTATGTATATGTGTGTGAATATATGTGTGTGTATGTATGTGTATGTATGTATGTGTGTATTTATGTATGTATGATGTATGTATGTATGTATGTATGTATGTATGTATGTATGTATGTATGTATGTATGTATGTATGTATGTATATATGTGTGGATGTATGTATGTATGTATGTATGTATATATGTTTGGATGTATGTATGTATGTATGTATGTATGTATGTATGTATGTATGTATGTATATATGTATATATGTATATATGTATATATGTTTGGATGTATGTATGTATGTATGTATATATGTATATATGTATATCTGTATATATGTTTGGATGTATGTATGTATGTATGTATATATGTATGTATATATGTATATATGCATATATGTATATATGTTTGGATGTATGTATGTATGAATGTATGTATATATGTATATATGTATATATGTAAATATGTTTGGATGTATGTATGTATGTCTGTATGTATGTATATATGTTTGGATGTATGTATGTATATATGTATATATGTTTGGATGTATGTATGTATGTATGTATATATGTTTGGATGTATGTATGTATGTATGTATGTATGTATGTATGTATGTATGTATGTATGTATGTATGTATGTATGTATGTATATATGTATATATGTTTGGATGTATGTGTGTATGTATGTATGTATGATGTATGTATGTATGATGTATGTATGTATGTATGTTATGTATATATGTATGTACGTATGTATGTATGTGTGTATGTATGTATGTATGATGTATGTATGTATGTATGTATGCATGTATGATGTATGTATGTATGCATGTATGTATGTATGTATGTATGTATGTATGTATGTATGATGTATGTACGTATGTATGTTTTACCGATGTAACAGACAGACCCGAAAAACGAACTGCACTGGTCGTCATGAGGTTCGCCAGATACAATATCAGCATAGCCGCCCTGAGCGAGACAAGACTTGCAGCGGAGGAACAGCTCAATGAGAAGGTTGCCGGCTACATATTTTCCTGGTGTGGTCGCACGAAACAGGAACACCGCGAAGCTGGAGTCTGTTTCGAGATCTGATCAAACATAGTCTCCAGTCTAGCAAGCCTACCAAAAGGAATCAATGATCGACTGATGTCACTGCACCTCTCCCGTGGGTGGGATAACCAGGTCATCATTATCGGTGATTTCGCCACTACTATGACCAGCCCAGATGAGACGAAAGAGAGATTCTAAGTGGTCCTTGAGCAGCTCATCGCTGCAGTTCCAAGGACTGACAAATTGATCATCCTCTGTGATGTTAATGCTAGGATTGGTGCAGACCACATGGCATGGGAAGGAGTCATTGGTAAATTAGGAATTGGAAAATGGAACAGCAATTGACTGCTCCTGTTAAATACCCGTGTTACAAATGATCTCCTTATCACGAACACAACCTTCCAACTTCCAAGACGGAACCGGACGACATGGATGCACCCAGGATCCCGCCACTGGCATCTGATTGACAAAGCCATCGTGAGACGCAGGGATCGCAGTGACGTTCAAATAACGAAGAGCCTGTGTGGTGCGGAGTGCTGGATGGACCACCGTCTTGTGATTATCAAGATGAACCTTCAAGTCTGCCCCAAGCGGAGTGCTGGCCGGACCACCGTCTTGTGATTACCAATATTAACCTTCAAGTCTGCCACAAGCGGAGTGCTAGCCGGACCACCGTCTAGTGATTACCAAGATGAACCTTCGTCTGCCCCAAGCGGAGTGCTAGCCGGACCACCGTCTAGTGATTACCAAGATGAGCCTTCAAGTCTGCCCCAAGCGGAGTGCTGGCCGGACCACCGTCTTGTGATTACCAAGATGAGCCTTCAAGTCTGCTCTAAGCGGAGTGCTGGCCGGACCACCATCTTGTGATTACCAAGATGAACCTTCAAGTCTGCCCCAAGATACGTCCTGGGGGCAAGAGACTAGCGAAAGGCTTAAACGTGGAACAGCTTAAGTGCGAACCCACGTTACTAGCATTCCAGAAGATCTAGACGGCAAGCTCGCCAGACTTCATTTTGAAAATAGCGACTTTGAAAAGGACTGAGCATCACTCAGAAGTATCCTTCACTCAACAGCGCTGAAGAATCTTGGACCACCTAATCGGAAACACAAGGACTGGTTCGGTTAGATTTTGGGAGAAATACAAGAAATCCTCACAGGTGCAAAGCACAATGCGCATTTCGTCCATCAAAGCGGCACAGCATCCCAAACCCCAAAAATGCAGTCTAAAATGTTCGGAAACCCCTGCTATCGAGGCTAAGACAAATACAGGGTACCTGGCTCAACAGAAAAGTTGAAGAAATAGAAGAGTTTGAAAATCGTCATAATGCCAAACGTTTCATTGGAGCCTTGGAAACACTCTACGGCCCACACCGCTGTGGTGGACATTAAATCCGCAATACCAATGGGATATTGTTAACAGATAAGTCCCAAATACTTGATAGATGGCCAGAACATTTCTGCGATCTTCTCAATCACACATCAGCCATAAGCAAAGAAGCCATCTAGCGGATGCCAAAGGTGCTAATAAACTAGAAGATGGATGAAATCAGCACCCAGTATGAGGTGAACAATGCCATTAACGCACTTTCGATGGGAAAAGCCACTGGCGAGGATGAAATACCAGGAGAGATCTACAAGAAAATTGGCCCATGTCTTGCTAGTGAGAACACTGAACTATTAAACGGTATGTGGGCTGATGAAAATATCCCGCAAGAATTTAAAGATGCTTCAAAAGTTCACATATACAAGAAGAAAGGAAACTAACAGAACTGGGATAAATACCCTTGAATATCCCTGTTATGCGTCACCGGAAAAATTCTAACACGCCTCTTGTTAAATTGGCTAAGCAAACATTTTGAAGAAGGCCACCACCTTCAAGAGAGTCAGTGTGGCTTCAGAACCGGTTGGGAACTGTTGACATGATCTAGGCTGCACGACAGCTACAAGAGTAATGCCAGGAGCATAGTATAGACATGTACCCTTAATTTATCGACCTCACCGGTTAGCAGAGGTGGGTTGTGGATGGTCATGTCAAAGTTCGTCTTATGTATTAATGTTTGTGACAATCATTTTTGTGGGCTGATAGAGCGATGTGATAAGTGTATTAATGTTTGCGACAATCATTTTTCCGCATGAGCACAGAGGAGCGCGTGACCGAGTGGTTTCGATGCCTGCCTGATGACAAGCACTGCATCTATTCGAATAACCGGTAATGCGCATTTCGTTTTTCTGTTTGGATGAAATAAACAAACCTAGCCAGCGTACGACGTGGCGACATTAGTCGCAAACCGGCATATAGTCCTCAGCTTTTAAAACGCCTCGACTACCCCAGAAATAAGAAAAAAGTCGCACGAGAGTGAAGAAGTGGAACAATACAGGTTTCTCATTGCATGTCCAGTCAAATTATTTTATTAAGTTTACCCAAGCATGGACTGGACCCATGCATACACCGACGGTACTGTAACAAACAGAACACGGAACGGAGGGGCTGGCTTATTCCTGAGCCTACCAAATGGTAGAAAAGTAACACTGTCAGTGGCAACTGGAAAATACTAAAACAATTTCAGAGCGGAGGCAGATGCATTGAGGGCTGCAGCAGAAGCAATGCTGACAGGAAAAAGAAATGAAGGCCAGAAAGTCCTGTCTATAGATGTGCTGGCCGTAGACACAGCACTAACAAGCCAGAAAAATACAGAAATTAATGATTTAAGAGCAGTACTCTGTCAACTATGCCAGCAGACCGCACCAAAAAGAGTAGTGGTACAGTGGGTTCCATCCCAGGCAACGAAGAGGCAGACAGACTGGCAAAAGAAGGTGCAAGACTACCACAGATTCTAGTGTGACCTACGAAGAGTTCAAAAGGCTTACTAGAGCCAGATACATGGCCAAATGGGAAACAGAACATACTGGCTACACAAAAAATGATGCCTATTACTAATTGAACAGAAGAGAGCAGGTCGTGGTATTCAGACTCCCACAACAGACTGAGGTACCACCTTTTCAATAAACTGAAGATAGGTGGCACTGACGAATGCAGTTATGGTACCGGAAAAATGACCGCTGAACATCTACTGCAAAACTGCCCGAAATACAAGGACCAGAGAAAGCAGATGTGGCCAACACCAGTGGCAACACTAGACAAGCTCTATGGCAGTGTCGACAGCCATTGGATGTACGCTGCTTTTTTCGAAAAAATGCAGGTTGACGTCTGACAGCGTATGAAGAAGAAGAAGAAGAAGAAGAAGAAGAAGAAGAAGAAGAAGAAGAAGAAGAAGAAGAAGAATAAGACGAAGAAGAAGAAGAAGAAGAAGAAGAAGAAGAAGAAGAAGAAGAAGAAGAAGAAGAAGAAGAAGAAGAAGAAGAAGAAGCACCTATCGGGTTGTCAGTGACATCGAAATGATGCAATGTCAAAGTCATATTGACCGTTTTCTTCGACTGCAAAGTTTCTCCGCTTTAGTTTTCCTTTTCCAAGTCTATTTAGTCTCTGATGCTGTGGATGGTCTGTCAGTCTTCTTAGTTTCTCTGCTTGCTGCTGGGCTCTGCAGTCTCTTCTGTCGGTCATGAATTACAGATTTGTAATCTTTTCAAGTTCTACAATTGGCGTTGACTTCATGCCTCCTGTTATAACTCTCATGGCTTGGTTTTGAAGTTTGCTAACTTTATCGAAGTTCGCCTTTGCTGATGTTGCCCATGCCGCAATGCCTTACTCGAGAACTGGTCTCACTCTTCCAGTGTACAGTTTCTTAAGTATTCTTTCGTCTGCTCCCAAGCTTGTGCCAGCAAGTGTCTTCATGATTGCCATTCTTTGTCTGGCTCTCATTCGGTTTCTCTCGATCTGACTTTTCCATATCATGCGCCGATATCAAATGTGACGCCCAAGTAGTTTCGATTGTCGTTTGGTCGCAGATATTTGCCGTTAAGACTTATTTTAGTGTTCTGTGGTTTATTTGAAAGCGAGAATATCGTACATGTTGTCTTTCTTCATTTAATTTAACCAGCCATGATTTCGCCCTCCTCCAACGTTGTTAGGGCCTGCTGCATCCGATTGTTTTCAGAGGTCCACATAGCCAGATCGTCTGCAAACATGGAGCTGTGGACTCTTCTTTGTATATTCTCTGTGATGTTGTTTATATACACCATGAAAAGTGTGGGTGACAGTACTGCCCCTTTAGGTACTCCTTGCTCCAGTATCACCTTTTTGCTCATCTGCTCTTGTACTTGAACTCTGGCTGTTCTGTTTTCGAGGTAGTGGCTGATCCATCTGTACATTTTTCCAGATACTTCACTTCTTTGTAGCTTGACTTCAAGTCCTTCTTTCTATACCTTGTAAAATGCCTTCTCTAGATCCACCCAAACCACTACTGTATGCTTTTTCTCTTGCAAAGCATCTTCTATTGTCTGTGCTATGAGAGTGATCTGGTCCTCAGTGGATCTGTGTTGTCTAAATTCTGCTTGCTGTGGAATTAATATGTGTTTTTCTTCCAGGTGCCACATCAGTCTGGTGTTTATCATACGCTCCATCAGTTTACCTACACAGCTCAGGAAACTGATAGTCCTGTATCCATTTGGATCTGTTCTATCTTTTTCTTTATTTGGTACGGGTATAAGTACAGCATCTTTCCATACCTGCGGTACAATTCCCCTTTTCCAACTTTGGTTCAGGACTGACAGTATCTTCCTCTTTGCTGTTTGGCCCAACCCCATCAGCATTTCATTTGTTACCCCATCTTTTCCGGCCATGGGTGCTAACTACAATCAAAACTGAAAGGTTGACTGTCAGAAACTGACGCAATCTGTGAAGGCCTGAGAAAAAATCGCGCATGCGCATATTTGTCCACTTTATCTTTTTTACCGAAGGACAACCATCACGCATCATATGATTCCGCGCGAAAAAAAAATAAAGGTTGAATACTTTTTGAACATCTTGTACATTTGAGAACTATTTACTGATTCAACCTTACATTATCACTCCTTATTCGAACATTTAATCGGCATTTCTCTTTTTATTCTCGCAAATATTTTCCTATTTGAAAAGATTGAGAAATGGTCTGTTGTGTTAGTTTGAAGCGCTACATATCGTACTTTCCATTTAACACACATTTCAGATCAAGTTTGTTCGGTAACATTTGACTCCAACATCCTTTGCTATTTACAAATCTGATTTTAGTCTACGCTAGGCAGAACAATCTAATTTCTCGTATTTCAGACCAACTGGCTACTAATGACAGGGCGTTGCTATCTTCAGTAATCCTGCTCAATTCGAGAGGAGTCGCAGACATTTGTCCACGTACTAGGCTCATAAACCAACAACATCTCTGTGCCATGACCAGGCTTGTCCCCTGGTCAAATGCTCTCCTTCGAGAGAAATCGCAGGTCGCTGACATTTGGTTTACGTGCTTGGCTGATAAGCCAATGGTGCGAAGCTACTATCTGTGGGACTACGGCCGAACGCCTCTAAGCCAGAATCCCGCCCTAAATCTCAGCACCGTTGAGATGGGAGGCTACGACATGGCTGTAACCTAGGGCTCGCGTCTCAGCCCGGCCCGGTCAAGCCGCAGAAATGCACCTGGTTAAATGTACTCCTGCCTTGCTCTTTACCTCTGTCTGCTATCAGTCATCCCAATGGACGCAGAAGAGATGCAGTCCAGCGGACATTGCACCCCTGCCCTATTGTGACAACCTCCCAGGTGGCGGGAAATGCTAGGCGTACCATCACTGCAGATGAGCCGAGAAAATAAAGGAAGCAAAGAGATATCTCACTCACATTACATGATTAGTTCCTGGCAGGACGTGACGATCCTGAGACACAGTCACACTGGACTGCCTCTCTTCCAGGATAGTACAAACTAGTACATAGTCCATCATATCATATCATTGCCAAACCCTATAGACACGAGTGGGGAAGACTCGATAGTCCTGCAAGACAACTTCCCTAAGAGAGACAACTCTGACCAAAAACAACTGCTGTCCTGCAGTTAGGCTGGGGACAGTCAACTGCTAAGGAGGGCATCCCTACAGAAACGCCTGTTGAAATCGGATGCACTGAGCCACAGGCTTAACAAAATAAAACAGTGCAACATAAATATCGCTGTAAACAGCGTACGATGAAGAAGAAGAAGAAGAAGACCAACTGGAAACATAAACCGAGTAGGACATTTGACTCCAACAGCCCTTGCTATTTACAAATTTGATTTTACTCTACGCTAGGCAGAACAATCTAATTTCTCGTATTTCAGACCAACTGGAAACATAAACAGAATAGGACGATGTTCAAAGTAGGTTGTCAGACAGTGCTTCGTGCTTATCTATTGTTACTCTACTCAGTATTTGCTGATGTCTGCCCGTACAAGGTAAACATGTATCCAATCTCTGGATTATATGGGATTTACATTATTGGTGAACGAAAATATACAAAAAAGGGGGGGGGGGGAATTAATATGCTTACTGTGTTAACAACTATTATTTTTTTTAAGATATGTATGCTAACATTTTTTTTTAACGTCACAATCTTCGTTTCTGTATGTGTACATTTTTTTTTTAAATCCATAAAACAGTTTAACACAATTAACTATTATAACGAAATGTGTGCTTATATCAATCTTACCATTGCAATTTTATTAAAACGGCGAGTATACATCGTACCTCCACGTATCCATAGAAAAGAAGCTTCCCGTGTATAAATATATATGTAAGGTATAAACACACAAACAGACAAACACAAAGACGGATAGATAGACAGACAGACACACAGACAGACGACAGACAGACGACAGACAGACAGACAGACAGATAGATAGATAGATAGATAGATAGATAGATAGATAGATAGATAGATAGATAGATAGATAGATAGATAGATAGATAGATAGATAGATAGATAGATAGATAGATATATAGATAGATAGATAGATAGATAGATAGATAGATAGATAGATAGATAGATAGATAGATAGATAGATAGATAGATAGATAGATAGATAGATAGATAGATAGATAGATAGATAGATAGATAGATAGATAGATAGATAGATAGATAGATAGATAGATAGATAGATAGATAGATAGATAGATAGATAGATAGATAGATAGATAGATAGATATAGATAGATAAATAGATAGATAGAAAAGATAGATAGATAGATAGATAGATAGATAGATAGATAGATAGATAGATAGATAGATAGATAGATAGAAAGATAGATAGATAGATAGATAGATAGATAGATAGATAGATAGATAGATAGATAGATAGATAGATAGATAGATAGATAGATAGATAGATAGATAGATAGATAGATAGATAGATAGATAGATAGATAGATAGATATATAGATAGATAGATAGATAGATAGATATAGATAGATAAATAGATAGATAGATAGATAGATAGATAGATAGATAGATAGATAGATAGATAGATAGATAGATAGATAGATAGATAGATAGATAGATAGATAGATAGATAGATAGATAGATAGATAGATAGATAGATAGATAGATAGATAGATAGATAGATAGATAGATAGATAGATAGATATATAACGTTTAGTAAAGTACATGTCTGTCTTCTGTCAGACTGTTTTCCCAAACAGTTCCTGTTAAGCTCTTGTCTACCCAACTGTAAATGGGTATCCAATTTACAGTGAGGAAAGCAGCGGCGAATGCATGTGATAACCCAATATCATTACAGTTAAAACATCGTATACTGACGCCACTTGTGTCCTTTTCAAACTTCAGCACATGAATCTGCTTGTTAATGATTATTTTCTATGACTACCTTGTCTCACTAAAGGTGAGACCTTGTTTATTAAGTCTCGTGTTACTTATCATTCTTGAGTCTTTACTGAAATGAAATTGTATCTGTAAGAAATGCAACTTGCTGAGTTTTCTCTATCACTCCTTCCCTCTGTTAAAAAACATACTTTGAACAAACATGATCTGACCTTGACTTTTGCACTTTTGTTGAGTAGATTAATTGCTGCTCATGTACTCATTATATAATTTGCGCAGAGAAATACACGTTCATGTGAGTTTACAATAATTTGTCATCTATACTGTAAAACTACCATGGTCTTTGGTCATTTAAAATTACAAAAAGCTTAGACCCTGCACAGTACAGTCTATTCCCCTTTATCCTTATTAGCAGAAGTTGATAGTGAGTGTTCCAAGTTACTCATGTTGAGTTGAGTTTACTTATGAGGTACAAGATGCTGCACAAGGAAGAGCTGACAGTAGGAAGCTGGCTGCTTGCATCAGGGTCAGCGAATCATAGCTGACCAAGACACTTTTACGCTTCCAGGAGGCGGTCTTTGAAACATGCTAAATATATATGGATCATAGTAGGAAGGCAAACCTGGTAGCCAAAACAAGCTAAGTGACATCTGATGTGTGGAACCGAAAGGCGCAGATATTTCAGTTTTGCTGTAAACTGCGACCCCATGATAGAACGTCCTTTTAAGAACTAACGTCGAAGGAATAGAATAATAATAATAATAATAGTAATAAGAAGACGGCGTGGGCTAGTGGTTAATTGACACGGCCCAAGACCCGAAGGTGCTGGGCTCAATCCCCATGACAGCACCGGCCATTACTCCGGGGAAGCAAACCCTTACACAAAATGCATGCTGAAGTCGGATGCACTGGGCCAACAGGAGTAAAATAAAATGACAGTGCAACGCACACCGCCTTGGGGAATAGAGAAATTAGGCTAATACAAAAAAAGAAGAAGAAGAACAAGAAGAAGCAGAAGAAGATTAGGTAGCTTCTAAAATCGTTTCCTTGGTTTATAGTGACTCTTTTTACAGCAAAAACTTACTTAACAAAGTGTTCTTAAGGCTTCATGACTGTAGTGCTATTCGAAGTTCTCAATAAGCTCACCAATATATGGACCACATAATCAATCCCTAATTGGTTGGTCAGACATCCCTACATGGTTGGTCAGACATCCCTGAATTGGTTGGTCAGACATCCCTACATGGTTGGTCAGACATCCCTACATGGTTGGTCAGACATCCCTTTATTGGTTGGTCAGACATCCCTTAATTGGTTGGTCAGACATCCCTACATGGTTGATCAGACATCCCTACATGGTTGGTCAGACATCCCTACATGGTTGATCAGACATCCCTTAATTGGTTGGTCCGACATCCCTACATAGTTGGTCAGACATCTCTTAATTGGTTGGTCAGACATCCCTACATGGTTGGTCAGACATCCCTAAATGGTTGGTCAGACATCCCTTAATTGGTTGGTCAGACATCCCTACATGGTTGGTCAGACATCCCTTAATTGGTTGGTCAGACATCCCTTAATTGGTTGGTCAGACATCCCTACATGGTTGGTCAGACATCCCTTAATTGGATGGTTAGACACCCCTACATGGTTGGTCAGACATCCCTTAATTTGTTGGTCAGGCATCCATTAATTGGTTGGTCAGACATCCCTACATGGTTGGTCAGACATCCCTTAATTGGTTGGTCAGACATCCCTACAGGGTTGGTCAGACATCCCTACATGGTTTGTCAGACATCCCTTAATTGGTTGGTCAGACATCCCTACATGGTTGGTCAGACATCCCTACATGGTTGGTCAGACATCCCTTAATTGGTTGGTCAGATTTCGGTGATACAGCCAAATTACCACGATCACTACGTGGAGTGGGGTGAGGACTTGACCAATACGTTTTACCTGACCCTGACCCCATTCTTGCATCCCTGATATAAATCTGACGTCAAATGTTTTCTTTCCTCACACGATACGAGCCCTCCTTGCCCCCTTCCTCCTCCCTCCCCCTCACCTACCCGGAATTAAGTTACTACCATGTCATGGCCAACGATAGTGTCAGTTATAAAACTATTTACCAATCAGTCAGATCCTATATCCCAAAAGCGACTCTAAACTTCATGTGTTCCAGGAATGTCCATGCGCTTGGCCAGACATCTTCTGTCAGCAATTGGGACTTGTGACAATGCCATCACTAGCGAATTCGGAAACTCCTGGTTTCGGAAACCTAATCCTGGACGTAAGATCAACATCTCATCAAAACTTTTGTAACTTTTCTCAGAAAGGATTTCGGGACTCTGGGGATGAATCAATTAGTCAATCACACACACATGCGTGTTGCAAATACAGAACTATGTATTGGGCTATCAACCTCATCTTGAAAAAAGATATATTTAAATAGTAACTACAATTTGGTATCAGGCTAAAGAAGACAGACAACACCATTTGTTTTATTCTGCAAAGGAAGGAAAAAAACGAGAAGAAGAATTTAGTATTTTTTTATTTAGCCATTTATTGCATCACTGTTGTCCGTTCGGGTGAGCTTCTATTTCTCCTATTTTAAACAGCTTCTCCATAAACGTGAAAGCTGACATCTCGTCCACAGCCTCTACTGGCGCGACTTGTTAATCTATCACACTGTGACGGATCCTGGATAAGTGACTCAAAAACTGTTATTGAAAAAAACATAGTTTTGTTTCTGCATTTAATTGTATCGACAGCGAGATCAGTAAGTTAACATCACAATAGAACATGCTCTACCGGTCAATCAGTTGGAAGATTACAAACAACCGGAGACAAACATTGACGATAACTCAAGTGATGAAATCGACATGAGCATTGATTAGATTCAAATATTAAAATCAGCAATGAATGTTGACCAACTTGATCTTTTCAATTTCATTACGAGATAAAACGTGTTCAAAGTGTTCATTTAAAAAAATTAACAATACATCAACGAATAAAGATAAATCACCAATGTACTAACTCACTAAAAAAACACAATGGCACTCTTGTAGTCCCCAAAAAACAAAAAACATTTTGTAGTATAGAAAACAGCTTGTACCGATAAACATCATCTTTAAAAAGTGTTTCTTTTAATGTGTTTAGATGCATTGTACATTTGGGTCTTCCACTTTGTCTCGTTCTCGAAGAATATATTATAACAGGCAGAAGACGTAACAGTGAATGAGCTGACAGCAGCCAGCGCTCATAGCTGTCTGGATTCATAAGGGTCAGTAACCTATAAAATAACATAACTAAACTTAACTTAACGTAACTTAACTTAACGTAACTTAACTGATCGGAACGTCTTTATTCTGGTATAGAAGACTGCAGAGTCTGTATGCCACCAGTTACATTTACATTTACTTGATCTAAAAATAACTATGCACAACCAATGTATTCTTGAATGCATAAATTGACGCTGCTTCCATTATTTCCTGTGGCAATGCACTCATAACAGTCACCACTATCTGACTAGAAAAAAGCATTTCCTGGTATTTAGTCGGAACATTTATTTAATGAATGTGTGGCTGCGCCCTCTTGTTCTTGTACACAGAAGTATTATGAAAGCAATAAACATAGTATAGTCTAATCGACCAAGGCCCTATTAGACCGACTACGTTTCGGCTCTGGCATGTTAGGGAATATGTTTTTATTGCTTAGCGCTTACGTTAGCTACTTTTATAGTGTCTAAACCTTTATGTATCATGTTCGCTTTATATCGTATTCACATCCTAATCGTCAAAAAAATAATTATTTTATTTATGTATCCAAGTTTCTGTCTGTTATTCTAGAACAGTTTTTCTTTGTTCAATGTTAACATTTCATACTTTTTTTACATTTTACTTTATTTAAAATACATTTGTGGTCACTACTAGTTTTTCTAAAATTTACATTAGAGCACTTCGACGTTTGTACATGTCAAGGATTTCTATAGTTCGCTTCGTGTGATTTGCCAAGTGTTTATCAGTACTTTAAGACTTTATCATGTTTGGACGTCCGTGTTGACCGTGTGTGTTGTTCAACGTATATCTAATGTACAGGACACGCTACAACAAAGAACTGAAGAAAGCAAAATAATGACAAATTATTCAGAAAGATAATTGGATAGAAATGGAAAATGTGCGGTATTTTTTTTTTATGTCTGACGCAGTTAATTACATGGTTAAAGAAAGTTGTATGCCCCTTCTTGTTTGTGTGGAAACAGGTCTAGGATGATCCTTGATTAAAGATGTTTAACTGGCATCACACAAAATTATGCCTACTATCAGCTGAACAGACGAGAGCAGGTCGTGGTCTTCAGACTCCGTACAGGCCACAACAGACTGAAGTACCCTCTATTCAATAAACTGAAGATAGGTGGCACTGACGAATGCACCTGTGGTACAGGGAAAATGACAGCTGAACATCTGCTGCAAAATTGCCCGACATACGAGGACCAGAGAAAGCACATGTAGCCATCACCAGTGCCATCAATAGACAAGCTCTATGGCAGTGTCGACAGCCTTAGGATGACAGCTGCTTTGTTCGAACAAATTCAAGTTGACATCTGGCAGCGTACGAAGAAGAAGAAGAAGATTAAAGATGTTTTATTTTATTTTTGAGATTACCTGTCCAGATGTATTAGAATTTATTTTCATTTTCTTTTCTATTTGGACAGAATAAAACCAGACATACACAATATTTACAAACACATCACTAGACTGATTACCCATATAAACACATACTCATACATCCATACGCACTTCTACACACACACACACACACACAAATACACACACACACACAATCACCCAGACGCACACAAACACACACACATACACAGCGGGATAAAGATGTTGATCTGAAGCTGTCAACGATCGAGAGCTGACAGCTAGCGTCCCGGCCAGCGGGGCAGGGCTACCAAGAACCTTCTGCACATCTACGCCGTGATCCTGGATAACACCCTAGAACAGGACAGACTGACTAAGGAGAAGGGACTGAAGAGGGAAGGCTAACCCGTACCAAAAAAGGGCATACAAATGTCGGATGTGTTGTACCAAAATGTGCAAATATCGCAGTCAAACTGTAAACTACGACACACCGCATTCCGATCTCCCGACAACGTCATGTTTCTTGCAAAGTCTTGTATCTGTTAGGTAGAATGTGTGTATGTGTGTCTGTGTGTGTGTGTGTGTGTGTGTGTCTGTGTGTATGTGTGTGTCTGTGTGTGTGTGTGTTTGTGTGTGTGTGTTTGTGTGTGTGTGTGTGTGTGTGTGTGTGTGTGTGTGTGTGTGTGTGTGTCTGTATTCTATTATATACTTTTAAGCGATAACAATGGGGCAATTAAATTAGTTTTCTTAATTGATTTATTAATGTATGTGCTTGATTGTACCCTTCAATTTAAAATCCAGCTTATTATGGAGAATATACAGCGTGGTGTGTGTGTCTGGGGTGGTTGGAGAGGTTGACGTGATATGTGTGTTTGGGTTGGTTGGAGAGGTTGACGTGGTGTGTGTGTGTCTGAGGTGGTTGGAGAGGTTGACGTGGTGTGTGTGTCTGGGGTGGTTGGAGAGGTTGACGTGGTGTGTGTGTCTGGGGTGGTTGGAGAGGTTGACGTGGTGTGTGTGTGTCTGGGGTGGTTGGATAAGTTGACGTGGTGGGTGTGTGTCTGGGGTGGTTGGAGAGGTTGACGTGGTGTGTGTGTGTGTGTGTGTCTGAGGTGGTTGGAGAGGTTGACGTGGTATTTGTGTGTCTGGGGTGGTTGGAGAGGTTGACGTGGTGTGTGTGTTTCTGGGGTGGCTGGAGAGGTTGACGTGGTGTGTGTGTGTCTGGGGTGGCTGGAGAGGTTGACGTGGTGTGTGTGTGTCTGGGGTGGCTGGAGAGGTTGACGTGGTGTGTGTGTGTCTGGGGTGGCTGGAGAGGTTGACGTGGTGTGTGTGTGTCTGGGGTGGCTGGAGAGGTTGACGTGGTGTGTGTGTGTCTGGGGGGGGGGGGGGGCTGGAGAGGTTGACGTGGTGTGTGTGTGTCTGGGGTGGTTGGATAGGTTGACGTGGTGTGTGTGTGTCTGGGGTGGCTGGAGAGGTTGACGTGGTGTGTGTGTCTGGGGTGGTTGGAGAGGTTGACGTGTTGTGTGTGTGTCTGGGGTGGCTGGAGAGGTTGACGTGGTGTGTGTGTGTCTGGGGTGGCTGGAGAGGTTGACGTAGTGTGTGTGTGTCTGGGGTGGCTGGAGAGATTGATGTGGTGTGTGTGTGTGTGTGTCTGGGGTGGTTTGATAGGTTGACGTGGTGTGTGTGTGTCTGGGGTGGCTGGAGAGGTTGATGTGTTGCGAGGAAGGTGATATCTGCGATTTGGAAATCCTTCAACTGTTCAACTGTTGTTGCTGTTGTCATTTTGTCAAACTCAATTTACGGGCATATTTTATGGACAGGTATTTCTAACACATACTTATTTCAATATATTGTTAGTGCGTGATTGGTACACTTGCGTTGGTATCGTATGTTGTTGTATTTATATTGAGTTACAATAACAGCATTTATTCACATTCTTCCACAGTCAAACCAGATCACAACCATACCAGCCGGATGTTTCCCTTCCAACCTCTCAGAAATATCTTTCTCGCGCAATCCTATTACAACAATCGACGAGAATGCGTTCGAAGGGTCAACCTCCACACTGCAGACCGTCACATTCGCCGAAGCTCGCTTTACACGATTCCCTGACGCTTTCCTCCACTTACGTAATCTCAAACATTTAAACGTTTACAACACTGACATTCTAGATTGGAACATTGACGCCATGATGAACATCGGACAGACAATACAGACTCTTGATCTGGAAAACGTTAGCCTGTCTACGTGGCCTGTATGGATCCAGTACTTTTCCCAAATGATTATACTAACAATTATCGATTCTTCCATCTCCTCCGTCCCAGTAGATGCATTTGAAGGACTTCTCGATAACTTACAGGGTCTGACTATCAGTAATGTAAGTCTTTCATCTATCCCTAAAGCACTCGCCAAATTATCCACTTTAAAGTCACTGGATTTACGAAACAATAATATTATCGATATCACCTTTATCCCACGGTTAAGCAATTTATCTTCTTTAGCTCTTGAACATAACAAAATATCAGATGCTGACCATCTCAGTCAAGCTTTGAGACCATTTGCAAACTCTCTAGTTTCTATACAACTAGACCACAACCTCCTAACCGCAATTCCTAACGTGTCGTTTTTGATTCAAATTGGTGGTTTGAGTTTAAGAAATAACCGCATATCTGATACAAACTCTGGAGCTGTGCCTCTAGGACTGCGTGATCTTGATTTAAGTTACAACTTGCTTTCATCAATACCTTCGCTGTGGACACATCTTACGACTGATAGCTCTTTGACTCTTTCACACAACTCAGTCACCAGGATCGAGGGAAACGATTTTCACCCATTAACAATTGCAGTCAACCTTGAACATAATCTTGTCACGGAGTTAACCGATGGAAGCTTCCCATTTAACTCTAGTATCGTAACTATGTTCTTTAAAGGAAACCCTATTTTCAGAATATCTGCTAATGCATTCAAGAATCTTCCACATCTCAGGACACTGGACCTCCAGGGGACCAAGCTGACACGTCTTCCGTTAGATCTTCTTTCTCTGACCAGCTTAAACAGCCTTGACTTGAGCAGCTCAGCTAATCTGGTGTGCACGTGCACAGAGAAGGACTTAGGACCTTGGATAAGGTCACGAGAGGAAGTTAAGGGCGACTGTGGTATAATAAGCATCCAAGATTTTTTTACAAATTTAAGCCCTGATTGCCCGGACAGCTGAGATGTTTCTGTGGTGTTATTATATTTTGTATCTTATAAACGTTTAAAAAGGTTTATTTGTTGGAGATCAGATTGTCCTGGACAAATGTTTGTTTTAAAAAAAATGTGACTTATTGGATGAATGGTGCTAGGCCACCATTTTCTTGACCTAAAGTAAACTATGGATGATGTGGCCGCCATTACTTTCCCAGATTATATTGGTACCCAATTTTGGAAGCTGAGTGGACCATATGAGCCATTTTTACGATCGGTAAAAATGCCTCCCAAACTGAGGACCAAACCACGATCTCTGAGCTTTGAAGTCAATGCTCTAACAACTGTGCTACTTCGTCTTCTGAGATGTTTCGTTGATGTCACTATATTTGTTTACATAAACATTCAAATGGTTGTTATATCTTCAAGTTCAAATTGCCTTGATAGATCAGGTGTTTCTGTATTTATATAAAATTATAAAAGTCGTTCACTTTTAAATTTACATTGTCCTTAACAGCTGAGATGTTTGTTTGATGTAAGTTTTATTTCTTAATCAATTGGATTAATAGTTTCTTTTTATGTTATCTCTTTATCGGGAAGGCAGACTAACGTCTGGTCTGGTAAAATTTACTGATCAGACTTGTTTGTCATGGTCAGGCAACACATACTGGTCCAGACCCTCACTTTGGCTTCCTCGTAGCCCTTCATGGAAACGTGCTGTTTTCGTTGCAACCTGACTAACAAGGTGAAGGATCGACGTGATCCCCGTAATAGTTAGCGACACGCAGATGAAGCCAAGCATAATACTACCGCCTGGAGGACCTTGTCCCATCTTCATCAGCACGCTTCTGATGTAAGGAAAGCTACTGCACCTGCATCCCCCCCCCCCCCCCACTTAACGTCCTTTTCAGGGCGCACAAAAGAGCAAATCTACTCATTGTGGGCATTCAAAACAACAGCAACAACTTCTCTATATCCAGTATTTATTGGGTTTCTTTATTTTCAGTCTGCAGATTACTCACATCCCTTCTGTAGTTATCTTTTTCTTTCTCCTTACTTTTCATCCTTATTTTCTTCAATTATAAGAAATGATATTATTTTTCTCTCACTCCTCTCGTCTCTCTCACTATCTCTCTATCTCTATCTCTCTCTCTCTCTCTTTCTCTCTCTCTCTCAGTCATTTCTTCTTTTCGTTCTTCTATTTTATAAAAACAATGATATATTTCTTTCTCAAACTTCGCCTATCAGTCTCTTTCTCCCCCTCTCTCTCTCTCTCTCTCTCTCTCTCTCTCTCTCTATCTATATCTCGTTCTTTCTCGCTTCGTCTCTTAGCCTCTCACTTTCCTCGTTCCTCGATTTTTATAAGTAGTATTTTCTTTATCTTACTACTCTGATCTGTCTCTTTGTCTCAGTCTCTGCGTTTTACTCTCGCATGTTTCTCTCTATTTCTCTCTGTCTCACTCTCATCGTTTTACTTCCGTATGTTTCTCTCTATTTCTCTCTGTCTATCTCCCTCTCATCCTTTTACTCCCACATGTTTCTCTCTATTTCTCTCTGTCTATCTCCCTCTCATCCTTTTACTCCCACATGTTTCTCTCTATTTGTCTCTGTCTGTCTCACTCATAACTCTCATCGTTTTACTCCCACATCTTTCTCTATATTTCTCTCTGTCTCACTCTCATAACTTTAATCGCTTTATTCATGAATGTCATTTGTCTTTTTCTCTTTCTTTCTGTTTCTTTCCTTCTCTGTCTATCCCTCTCTCTTTGTTGTTGTTGTTGTTTAATGCCCACTATGTGCGTATGTATGCATCCGTGTGCCCTGAAAAAGACGATGTAGTTGTATGAAGTAGCTTTCTTCACATAACGAGTGTGCTGATAGAAGTTGACTGAGGTCCTCCAGTCTGTTGCGCTATGATTGGCTTCATCTGCTAATCGCTCACTTCTACCGGGATCAGGTTGATACTCACCTCGTCAGCCAGACTGCCATGAAACAGTTTGCTTTCAAATATAATTGCATGGAAGTGAGGTGAAGTGTTTGTTTTATGTTTAACCTGACCATGACGAACAGTAAAATGGAAGAATACAGGCTGCAACTACACTCAATGGAATCCAAACCCACGGATCCAGACAAGCATGGCAATCCAAAGTCAACGGGGTTTGCCACATAGCAATAACATATACTACGTTTTTCGTTAACATCTTTTATTGATACGTTTTTTTTCTAGTGACAAATATCAAGTTTACTAAACTCACACGTTCTGGACTTGAGTTTGCACGGAATAAAAATGGCATTTTTTGTTGTTGACTGGTCTATCTACACGCAAAAACGTCAAGGCCCTAGACACTGTAACTAGGTCAAAGTCTAGATTGATACCAAGAGTTAGACCATTTTTAACATTTGAAAGGATACATAAACATACTCTTGTAAAGGCCACGAAGTATGCGCACGGCGGTCATGTGTGACCACACCGGACTTAGTGATTGTGACTGAATACAGACAATATAAAGAAACTGCTTTTTTCTTAAATAAAATATGTGAGTGACCTGTCCAATGTTCGTCAAATTTGATAGATTAACAGGTGTTACTAGTACGGGCTGTGTACGCAATTTCATATTCCTAGGTTATGGGGAAGTTGGTTAAACTATGAGAAATATAAGTCCACGATTGTTCCCATGTTGGATAAAAGCTTATAACAAGTATACTGGAGACAGAAGGTCAGACCGGAACCAGGCCTCGAGAAGAAGGCAAAAATATACACCTGCTGTCTCGCTGACAGACCTCTACAACACGTGCTAGAAGAGGCGAGACACAGTCCGAACTTAAGCGTCACATGGAGTTTAACGTTTTTCTGATGAGCTCGGTCCGGCTTAAAGGATTCTCCTGGTATATTTCGGTGCTCTACAAGCTATGTACGGAAAAGGGCACTGCTGTTCTTGTGAAAGCAGTTATCCATTGTATTCATATCATCACGGTGCAATCACAGATTCGCTGGACGGGTCATGTGATTCGCATGCCAGACTATCGGCTACACAAATTAAACTTCTAAGGTCAGACGCAGAAGTGCAAACGCTTTCAAGGCTGAAAAAAAAAAAACACGCTTTAAAGACACGCTTAAAATGTCTCTAAAGATCTTCAAGATAAACATCAAAATATGGGAAGATGCTGCGTACGACCGTACAACCTGTCGCACAGCTCTCAACAGAGGAGTAGCTTACAAGAAAAGCTGGATCAGAACAATGGAGACAGATTTAAGAACATCATGAGCTTTCACCTTCTCGGGAAGCAAACATTCCAACCTCTCACTGTATGGGAGTATATAGATCCCGTACTGGAATCACTTGCCAACTACACTCCCATCTACAACCCGTTTTACAGCATACCGAAATGAAAGGACTGGTTGAACGAAATGAAAAAAAGTCTTTATCCCCCGTAATGGGCGAAAAACAACAACGGTAACAGACCACTAGACGTTTAAGTAAATCTTAAAAAAAGAAACAGATTTGGTAAAGTGCGATTAATTAAAGACAGTTTGGGAACCGCTGCAGTCAACTATAAGGCCAAAGAGATAGTGCTTTCGAAAGAGATTAGGAATTATTTAAAAGAAAAGCTATATTGTTTTTCTGTTTTATTATTGTCAGCGCCATATTTGCTGCTTCACTTTAAGGTAATTTATGTTTATTATTTTGTTGAACTATTTCTTCCTTCTTCCTTTTCGTCGTTCGTTCTCAAACTCAAAAAGGTCTGGACATCACTACACATGTAGCAGGATGTTTCCCGGAGAACGGACAATATCCCGTTACTTGCAAGGCCCTTTTCAACCGTTGAATGTGTTCCCATTACTGTGTGTGAAATAATGTGGATCCCCCATACTATGTATGAAATATTGTTGGACATCTTCACTTTGTATGAAATAACATGTATCCGTCTTAGTGTTTCTGAAATATGTGGGTCCGCGTTACTTTGCATACAATAACATGGGCCACTTTACTTTTTATGAAAAACTGTGGGTCCAGCTTACTTTATGAAATAATGTGGGATCCCCCTTAATGTGTATAAAAAAATGTGGGTCCACCTAAGTATGCATGAAATATTGTGGGATGCACCAAAGTGAGTATGACATAATGTAGGGTCAACATTAATGGGAATGAAATAATGTGGGTCCACCTTAGTATGCATGAAATAATGTGGGGCCCACCTTACTATGAATGAAATAGTGTGGGCTCCACCTTACTATGAATGAAATAGTGTGGTTCCACCTGACTATGTATGAAATATTGTTGGACATCTTCACTTTGTATGAAATAACATGTATCCGTCTTAGTGTTTCTGAAATATGTGGGTCCGCGTTACTTTGCATACAATAACATGGGCCACTTTACTTTTTATGAAAAACTGTGGGTCCAGCTTACTTTATGAAATAATGTGGGATCCCCCTTAATGTGTATAAAAAAATGTGGGTCCACCTAAGTATGCATGAAATATTGTGGGATGCACCAAAGTGAGTATGACATAATGTAGGGTCAACATTAATGGGAATGAAATAATGTGGGTCCACCTTAGTATGCATGAAATAATGTGGGGCCCACCTTACTATGAATGAAATAGTGTGGGCTCCACCTTACTATGAATGAAATAGTGTGGTTCCACCTGACTATGTATGAAATAATGTGGGGTCCACCTTACTATGTATGAAAAATGTGGGTCCACATTACTATGTATGAAATAATATGGGTCCACCCCTACAATGCATGAAATAATGTGAGGCCCACCTTAGTATGTATGAAATAATGTGGGTCCACCTTAGTGTAAATGAAATAATGTGGGTCCACCTTAATGTGTATGGAATAATGTGGTTCCACCTTCCATGAAACAATAACATCTGGCGATGAAAAGAGTACGGTCAAAGAATGTTATAAAAGTCGACTAGAATGAGTTGTGTTTGGGTTTGAGACCTTATCATGTGTATAACAATATCATATTAATGATCCACAGCAACATTTCAGATCCAGACTTCATGTACGGGGTCCAGAAATAGATAAAGTCTTCATGTTAAAGTGAAAAGGTGAATGAACTTCTCTTGTTATATTCTAAAGACGCCCGCTCTTCTATGGAGAAGGCGGAATCTCCATTATTAATTCAACATTTTTAATAATCTAACAGTATTTTAGCTTCTCACAATCAGGACCTCTCTCAGCATTATCATCAATTTGTACCATGCTGACATGCGCAGTCGATCTGTGGTCTTCACAACATCCTGTGTCTACTTGAAAACTTCAGTTGTGGTATTCAATCAGGCAAGGTTGCCTGATTCCAGGTAGTCAAAAGTTGCTTTAATCCATGGTTGTCTGTCGCATTGAAGTACAATGATGGTCTACATGCGTCCCGCAGATCATCTCTCAACCTCGCAGGCGGTTGTAATTGTATGGCCATCAGAAAGACACGTTTATCATCCATCTATAATCAGTCCTGCAGACAACTAATGTGTACTTTCGTACGTTCGTTCTGACTGGACGACATTTTGGAACTCTGTTTGATGACAGATGTCGGCATTTCAGATGTGGACCCTCAAGGAAAGATTTAATACACTTCACTCCGTCGCTCTTTCTTTACCACGGAGTTTTTCTGCGTCTGATTTTTTTAGACTCCAAACATCACACCCTCACAAAACATGCTTTTGAAGGTTGTTCAGTTAAGTCGATTCTTGTGAGAGGTTGTTTAATATTATTGATAAACATTAATCCAACATTTTGGAGAAAACTGTTGTCCGCAGATGTATATGTGTCCTCCTTAAACTCAACAAGTGAAGAAGAGAACATGAATGGCCGATAGTGAATTCAATATCATGAATTAGATTTTGGCAACCAAGTAAATAACCAACACATTCTTCTTCGTTTGTCGTCTCACTTTCTACCAGATTGTAGTCCATTGTCGTGGTATGTATTTGTCTTTCGCCTCTTGTGGCTCCAGTAAAAATTGTCCTCATTGTATGCTGTCTATCCACCTTTTCCTCGGTCTATCTCTCGTCCATTTTCCTGATGTTCTCCAGTAGAAGGTTGCATGAACAGTTTGGCTTGGTTGTATTCTCACTAAGAGGCGAAATCAATGAATTCTCTGTTGTTCGATGTACTCTAGGAAGGGAATTGTTCTAACCTGTATCCGAAGTCATATTTGTGATTCTGTCTCTTCTGATGTTGTTAGTGACCTTTGGTAGGCACCGCACTTCGCAGGTAGCTAACTTTTGTTCCTGTGCCTTATTCAATGCCCATGTCTGGCACTGGTAGCACATGGTTGGGATGAAGATACTATTTATCATCTGCTCTTTTTGCTAGAAGAGAAATCTTGGAGTATTTTAGTAGTGGAGACTACTGGTATGTGTCAGCATTTGGACTGTGCAGTTTGATCTCTATCTCTCTGTCAAGTCTGTCTTCCTGGGTAAAAACAGGTCCAAATACTTAAATTGGAGAAAAATACCAATAAAGAATGAGAATCATCATATATATTCAACTTTATTATAGGATGCAGAAACATGGTCCATGAACAAATAGTTGTAGAACTAAATAGAGGTACGCCAATTGTGGTTATACGGAAGACTTTTTCGTGGAAAAAGAAACAAATAAATACATCGACGTCCTGTTGAGAGAAGGCATACATTACAATTGGGCAAGTCAAATAATTGTGTTATATAAAAAGACACTCTTCTTTATTGAAAACAATACTAGAAGGCAAGATTTGAGAAAATGTGGCTAAGAGTCGGGCAGTGTTGTATGTGGCGGGAGAGAAAAATAGGAAGATGAACTAATGTCAGTCGGCCAAAGTGTGACGTCAAAACAAGAGATAGGATATTGAAGATATACTGCAGCCAACCTTCGTTGTGGAGACGGCAATTTTTTAATTTTTTTTTTGCGTTCGCCTTATTTTTTCTAATCCCCAAGGCGGTGTGCGTTGCACTGTGTTTTTATTTTGCGCCTGTCGGCCCAGTGCATCCGACTTCAGCACGCATTTTATGTAAGGGTCTGCTTCCTCCTGCATTTTCTAAGGGTTTGCTTCCCCGGGGTAACGGCCGGTGCTGTGATGGTGATCGAACCCAGCACCTTCGGGTCGTGAGCCGTGCCACTTAACCACTAGGCCACGCCGTCCCCTGAGACGGCATTTGAATTGAACTGAAACCTGAACACATTACTTAACCTGAACATTCCACTTTCCAAAAGAAACGACCATTGTTAACTTGTCAGACAGTAATATCAGGAAAGTTTCGCTCTCCGAGTAAAGATGTAAAAAAAGAGGAGTGAGACAAGGATGTATATTATCCCCTTTTTTTAATATCTACACAGAAAAAAATATTCAAACAGGTACAGGAGATGCAAGGTCTTGTTGTTGGGGGAGTGGCAATGAACAATCTGATATGTGGATGAAACAATTTTTATGTCAAAAAGGGAACAAGAATTACGGGAGCTTTTGACAGCAATATACACAATAAATCAAGAGTTTGGATTAGACATATACCAAAGAGAACAAAGATTATGATAAATGAGAAAAGTGACAAGAAACCAAATTTTCAGAAAATAATACAAGATCAACTACTTGAACAGGTACAGAGTTTCTCCTATCTTGAGCATATAATAACTGAATAAAACTGATGTGAAAAAGATATCAGAAAGAGAATAGCTATGGCCAAGATGGTATTTGACAACATGCGACACATACTGACATCCGAACAGATAAATCATAATTTGAAAATGAGAATTGTTAAGTGTTATGTATTCAAGTCACTACTTTATGGCACAGCAACATGGATAATG